>CM035415.1:33282827-33290327 GCA_020310875.1 Ceratopteris richardii
TTTGGGCAGAGTGTGGATCTTCTCCAACCTCTGCACACACCTACATATTATCTCTTGGGCCTCGAGATAAGTTTCTTTGTCAATTAATATGCATTATTGCCTTCTTTATGCTTCATACTACATATAGAACATGCAATTTTGCATAGCATCTATAGTATACGTGTAGCTAGGATGTGGACTAGTATTGTTTGGTGCATGAATTCTTCTTTGCAAGGACATGTAATTATTTTCTTGTAGGTTTAGTGAGGAAAGAAAGAGAAATTTGTCAGGGTGTGTAGTACCCTTCGGTCTATTTGTAGTTAGATTGTGCCTGTCGGCACCGTTATTGCCGAAATTGCTTATTGATTACTTGGTATAATTTTTTCTGTTTTCAAACTTACACTGTTATGTTTCCAAAATTTCTAGAAATTAGTATGCATGTGCATTAAAGAATACAAAACATACTGAAAGTTTCTTGTTTCTTCATTTTCCATTGAGCAAAGGCTTGTGACTTCTTTCGTTTCAGTTGCCACTTCTATACTTTAGGTTTACATAGAGCGCACTATTTGAAAACCACAAAAATATATTAAACCAAAAATGAGCAAAAACATAAATTGACCATCACCATATCCTAGTATGGACTTAGGACCATCATCCCCTTCTAGGAGAGATTCACTCATGGAAGAGAACCCCACAAATTCCATTCAGACCATGAATAATAGGATTACCAATCTAGAGAGTGCACTTCATGATATCTTGGAATACATCCATGGTTCCAAGAAAGAGGAGGACGTGCATGATCTTGATTTGCCAAGGATGGAGCTAGATGCTCCAAATGATGATCAAACTCCAAAAGTCCCTAGAGATAGTATCCTAGTCAAAGAGGTCAGATGGCAGCTTAAGGATCTTAAGTTGCCTAGATACCATGGCTCAACTAGTGCTAGGACTGCTGACGTTGTTGAGCAGTGGCTCAAGAAGTGGGAGCAGTGATTTCGCTTGTACCATATCATGGATGATAGGCACAAGATCCAGCATGCCATGTATAACCTTATGTACATCGCCCATAGGTGGTGGCGTAAGATAGAACAAGATAAGAAGGAGCCCAAGACTTGGGATCAGTTCAAGATCTTGTTCTACAATAACTCCGTACCGCCTAATGAGAGGCCTAGAGCGGTAGACACCTGGTTCTTCATCAGTTATAAGAATTAGACAGTTCAAGAGTATGTGGATACGTACAAAGAGGTGCTACTTAAAGTACCTCATACTATCTTTGAGTTTGTCAGATCCACAAGTTCATCTTGGGATTAAGAGAAACTAATAGAACTTTGGTGAGGAAGGAGAGATGGCAATCCTTAGCACAGGCCACAGAGAGGGCTTTAGTCTATGACGATGGCCATAGGGGCACGGGCTCTGAGGGCCAGAGGTTTTCATGGCCTAGGGTAAGTCAATCCTTCTACACACCTACTCCTTATTCAATCAGTGCACAACCTTCTAGAGAAGCTAAACGGGTGCATATGATCACGAAAATTGTAGGAGGTAAGAGAAAAGTGTCTGCTTTGGTTGACAGGGCTTATAATAAGTCGATACTTACCCCTCCAAAAAGAGAAGGAAATGAAAGAGGGGTTATGCTATGGGTGTTTAGGGCAGCATCTATTTGAGGATTGTCCTAA
The DNA here is from genome assembly GCA_020310875.1 of Ceratopteris richardii. NCBI lineage: Eukaryota > Viridiplantae > Streptophyta > Polypodiopsida > Polypodiales > Pteridaceae > Ceratopteris > Ceratopteris richardii. The sequence goes on from CM035415.1 coordinate 33,284,477, forward strand.
GAAAAAGAAGATAGCAGCCACCATAGTGATTAATCCCACTCACGTCCAGAGTTATGATGATGAGGAATTTGGAGATTCCCCATCTCCGCTATCATTTCCCATAGTGGCCATGATGGTCACAAAGAAGGTCCGATTGTGCTAGACACTATGCTTTCGCTAGTGGCACAGAAAGGATATCAGTTTCCTCACACAAAACTCATTGTCATGAAGGGAGTCATGGTAGGATAGCCTGTCAAGGTACTCTTTGATAATGGGCCGACACATAACATAATTAGTTCCCACCTAGTCAAGAGGTACATCTAGAGACTGTGCGGTTAGAGTATGCCTACACAATAGAGTTAACTGATGGGAAGGGAACAGAGACATGTGATCGACGATTTCCCACTCAGATCTAGTCCTATGAGGACATATTGGATTTTGAGATAGCGAGACTGTTGGTGGAAATGTACAATTACATTTGCCTTAGCATGGAAGACATTGTGTGGAAGCACTTGATGAGTCATGTGAACTATAGCTTGTAACTACTTGATCATTTACCATTGTAAATCATTAAATCCTTGGAGAATCTTGTAAAATCTTATATCTCATGGAGTTAGGAGGAATATTAGCTACAAAGTCAAGGTGAGGGAATGTCTCCTAAATCAGAGGAGTTACTTTTTGATTGGAGCCAAGTTTGAATTCAAAATTCAAACTTAGAAGAAATACTTATGAAAGGGTCTTGTAAAACTCGCAGGGTTGTGTCCCTCATTTAGAGCTCTCTCCTTGATCATTTGTAGAACCTGAGTAGCTCACACCATAGCTCACTCAGTTTAGCATCATTGAGCATCATTATAATGCCAATGACTCTGTACAATCATGTGTTATAATACATATAGCTCATTGAACATCTCTCTCTACTTCTCTGCTATGACTACTCAAAATAGTCAACTTCTTTTGATCATATCTCAGTGAATACTCAACCAATTTGCATAATCTTTGAGTTGTTGGGACCAGCTAAAGTCTACTTTGTTGCAATCAAATTCTTCTTATCATATATCTCAATGATACTCAACCAATTTTCATAGTCTTTGAGTTGTTGCAGTCAAAATTTCAATGCATTTGGTCTAGGCATCTGGGAGAAATAGTCTTCAAAAGACTCACTGGTCATCTACTGGTTAGTCCCTAAAAAGTCGAGGGTAAGATTTGATTTGCTAAAATGATTTCTCAGAGCATAGTTGATCATTTTAAATGATTCCATTTGCAATCATTAGATATCTAAGCTAATTGAATTTCCCCAAAAGGAATTTTGTCAATTATTACTGTACTCTGAGCTCTAAGTAAAAAAGCCAGCACGTGTATGGACTAAAATAGCAAGTTTTTCAACACTAGCTATTCTTGAACTAGTCTGTTTTGGATTAATTGTTCCAAGCATCTACTCCAAAGTACATAGGTACTTTCTTGGTGTTATTTGCAAGCTAAAAGGGCCTAATTTTTAACTTTGAAGTGCATCAGGGCTGGTACAAAGCAGGTTTTAGCAATACCACCTCACTTCCTTGAGGTATCCATCCATCCCTTCCAACAATGGTATCAGAGCAAGTTGAGGTAAAATGGGAGATGGTTTCCCTTCTTTCATTGACAAATTGGATAACAATAATTATCTAGCATGGTCCTTGAGGATGAAGAACTATCTACAAGGAAGAAGTCTCTATGGATACATATCAGGAGATGCCCACATTTAGAAGCAAAGATCAACCTACAAGAGAGGAGCAAGAAAGACTCAACTCATGGTGTGCCAAGGATGCTTTAACCAGGTCATATCTACTTAACTCTATCTCTGACTTCCTTCTTCCTCATATTAGAAATTCCAAGACTTCCCAAGAGACTTGGGATACTCTATCTTCATACTTTTCTTCCAATACAAGAGCTAGGAAAAATCAATTGTGGATGGAGTTTACTACTCAAAAGAAGCAACCTAAGCAGAATGTTTCAGAGTATGTGACCAAGGTGAAGGATGTAGCTGATCAGTTGGCAAGAGGAGATTGAAGAGGAGCAAATACTGAGACATATAATCAATGGCATCAAGGCAGATGATAAGTGGGAATCCTTCACAACTGCAATGGATCTTTATATGGATATGCAAATCCCTGATCTAACCACTCTCATGGGGCAACTCTTCACCCATGAGACCAAGCTCAACAAAAATGGTGAACCATCAAGAGGTAACAATTCTTTTGCCCTCTATATAGATAAAGGAAAGTCTACAGATAAAGGAAAGAGTAAAAATTTTGAAGATCAAGGTGCTACTCCTCAAGCTAACTATGCAGGGAGAGGTAGGAATTCAAGAGGAAGGGGTAGAGGAGGTAAGCAAGGTAGGGGGAGACCTTTCAACTCTTCCCCATGCAATATATGTGGATTGTCTAATCACACAAGAGATGAGTGCTATAGGCACTTCAAGAACCAGAGAGGAAGAGGATTCCAAAGAGGTGGCTACTCACAATCAAGAGGAAGATTCAACCATAATCAAGGTCACAACCATGGCTACAACAACAATTACAACAACAATTATCAAGGAGGATACAAATCAAGAAAATACTTCAACAAGTATACAAAGGATAAAGAGGATTCTCTTCTCATTATAAACATGACCTCAAAACAAGGTATGAATGATGAGCATCTCTTCTATATTGACTCAGGTTGTTCAAACCATGTAGCAGACAATATAGCTCCCCTTTTCTGATCTTGAAGAGCCCAAGGGAAAGTGCCAAGTGCACACAGGTGATGATACCAAGCATTCAGTTGTCAAGGTAGGAAATGTGAAAACTTCTAATGGGAATAAGAATCTGTTGAACAGAGTTCTTATGTACCTACTATCACAAAAAAATTGATGAGTGTTGGATAGATAGTGGAAAAGGGTTTGCAGGTTAGGTTCAATAAATTTGGAGCCTTTGTGAAGGACCCCCAACATGGATTCAGGAGAATTGCTAAGGGAGAGGAAATAGGTAGATTGTTTACATTTGAGCTTGAGGACACTAGAAACATTGCAATTTATAATTATAAGGATCAAATATTGTCTTAGTTAGAGATATGGCACAAAAATTAGGACACATTGGTAAGAGAACATTGAAGCATATATGTAGAGATCAATGTGTACTTGGGATACCTAATGTATCCAAGCAACATATGATCTATAAATGTGGTGCATGTCAGTTTGGTAAATCACACATGCTACCCTTTACAAAGAATGGCTATATGCATGAGGATTATTTGGAACTCATCCACATAGAGGTGTGGGGACCAAGCAAGGACCCTTCAATTTCATGCTCAAGGTACTATGTGTCATTTATTGATGATTTCAGTAGGTGGATTATCTTGTATTTCATGAAACATAAGGATGAAGCGTTCAGTTGTTTCAAAAAGTATCTTGCACTTGTGTAAAATCAAACAGGAAAGAGTTTAAAGAGGATAAGGTTAGATGGAGGAGGTGAGTACCTCTCCAATGAGTTTGATGCATTTTCCCAAGATAGAGGTATCAAGAGAGAGATCACAACTAGATATACTCCTGAGCAAAATGGAGTAGCAGAGGGGAGGAACAAATTGATTGTGGAAGCAGCTAAATCTATGATAAATGAAAAGAAGTTGCCTAATTATTTGTGGGCAGAGGTTGTGTCTACTACCACTTATCTTATTAACAGGTTACTATGAGGCATGGAATGGTAGGAGACCATCACTTGAACATTGCAGAGTATTTGGATGTGTTGCCTATGTGCATATTCCATCTCAGATCAGAGGTAAGCTAGACCCTAAGGCAGAGTATTTTGTAAATCCACCTAGATCCACCTAGAAAACACCAATAAAGGTAATGGGTTCTAGGTGGATTTACAAAATCAAAAGGAATTCAGATGGATCCATAAACAGGTATGAAGTTAGGCTTGTGGCTAAGGGTTTTGCACAAACCCATGGAATAGACTATGGAGAAACTTTTTCACCAGTGGCTAAGATGCCAACCGTCTGAGTATTGGTAAGTGTAGCTACATCTAGAAATTGGAATATGTATCAACTAGATGTGAAAAATGCTTTTCTCAATGGGTGGATTTCAAAGGAGGTTTACGTGGATCAATCTCTTGGCTATGAAGATCTAAGCAAGGTAAATCATGTATGAAAATTAAAAAAAGATCTTTATGGTTTGAAATAGGCACCTAGGGCATGGAACCATACGTTAACAACCTATCTTCAAGACCAAGGATTCATGATGAGCAAGGAAGATTCTTCTCTGTTTATCAAGAGGAGTAATTCAAAAATGATATATTTATGTGTATATGTGGCCGACATCATTCTTGTAGTTAGTGATTCCAATGGCATCTAACAAATCAAAAACCAGATGATGCAGGAGTTTACTAGATCAGTGACCTAGGGTTTCTGAAATATTTTCTTGGACTTGAGTTGGTATACACTAACTCTAGAATCTACATCACTCAAAGGAAATATGTGCAAGACATGTTGAAGAAGTTCCACTTGGAGGATGCAAAAGTATCTAGCACCCCTATGGAGGTAAATCATAAATTAAGTGCTCATGAAGGTGATTTGCTTGAAGACATTATAGTTTATCAAAGCATAGTTGGAAGTCTAAACTATGCAACATTAACAAGGATTGACATATGTTATGGAGTAAGTGTTCTAAGCCAATTCATGCATAAAGCTAGAGGACCTCACTTGGAAGCTGCTAAAAGAATTTTGAAACACCTCAAGGGTACTCAAAATAAGGTCTTTACTTCCCATACACATTAGATTTGGACATAAAGTTGTACTCATATGCATATTGGGAAAGATGTAAGGATGAGAGAAGAAGTACTTCTGGCTATTTATCTTTTGCAGGTGATAAGCCCATCTCATGGTCTTCTAAGAAGCAACCAATTGTTGCTCTATCTTCAACAGAGGCTGAATACAGGGGATTAGCAAATGTTACATGAGAAGCTATTTGGATTAGATTGCTCCACTCAAATTTGGGACTGCACACTCATTCACCAATGATCTTTGGTGATAATACTAGTTCTTTGCATCTTGCAGCCAACCCCATTTATCATGCAAGAACTAAGCATATAGAAGTGCACTATTACTATGTTAGAGAGAAACTCTTGAGAAAAGAGATTCAACTAGCATATGTATCTACAAATATGTAGTGTGCTGATTTGTTCACCAAAGCACTTGATGGTACTAAACTTTGTAGGTTTAAAACCATGATTAGATTACATGATATTCAAGAAGATTGATGAAGCAATGCAAGCCAAAATGTTTGGCTTGAGGGGGAGCTATTGGTGCAAATGTACAAGCCTACACATTTGGCTTAGCATGGAAGACATTGTGTGGAAGCACTTGATGATTCATGTGAACTATAGCTTTTAACTACTTGATCATTTAGCATTGTAAATCATCAAATCTTAAAGAATCTTGTAAAAGCTTATAAATCATGGAGTTAGGGGGAATATTAGCTACGAATTCAAGATGAGGGAATCTCTCCTAAATCAAAGGAGTTAATTTTTTATTGGTGCCAAGTTTGAATTCAAAATTCAAACTTAGAAGAAATACTTATAAAAGGGTCTTGTAAAACTCGCGGGGTTCTGTGCCTCATTTAGAGCTCTCTCCTTGATCATTTGTAGAACTTGAGTAGCTCACACCATAGCTCACTCAATTCATCATCATTGAGCATCATTATAATGCTAATGACTCTGTACAATCATGTGTTATAATACATATAGCTCATTGAACATCTCTGTCTACTTCTCTAGTATGACTACTCAGAATAGTCAACTTCTTCTGGTCATATCTTAGTGAGTAATTAACCATTTTGCATAATCTTTGACTTCTCGGAACCATC
>CM035415.1:33300327-33310327 GCA_020310875.1 Ceratopteris richardii
TGATTTTGGTCATTGAACAGAGAGACTCAGCATGAAATGAAAGTGCAGGATAAAAAGATTGCTCATCTCTTTCAAGCGAACAAGTATTTCAGATAGTGCAGTTCATTTAATGTTGTTCTCTTGATAGTGCTAGATTGCAGTCGATTAATGCTCAACATCAAAAAGACAGACAACACCAAACATTTGTTGGGAGAAAAATATAACACATATTTTCTGTAAGAAAGGAAACACGAAGTTGACAGTGAGCATGAAACAACATGCGGATATTCTTTGACTCAGGATGCAATCGGACAAATTGCAACTGTTCTGGGTATCGACCTGTACATGTAATTTAACATGAACATATTATCCCTTCACGACGAACTGTATAAATCATGGAAGATGAACAGAAGCGATGAGCTATTTATAACGACGTATTCATGGCTATCATAACATGCATCGACCTAACGTACAACAAAAAAAAGAAAATCTGTATGACAACAGTATAAATCTCTTCAGCTTGTGAGCAGAAAACTCGTTTAGATGAACAAAAATTTAAGTCAACTAGTCTCTGATTGTTTATGTAATCCACAGAGATGCAATAAGCAAAACAAATCTATTTTTAAACAGCAAAGAAAAAAAAACACATGAGGCGCAGGTATGTAGAAACGATTACTGTCAGTCCTGAATTGAAAACTTACATCCAACTTTAACACTTCGCTGCAGAGTTATAATAAATGATCGTTGGAAGAATCCAGAGCACCATATTTTTTGTTTCGATTTTACCTCTAACATCAACAGAGCACGGTTCTTGAACGACTTCCCATGTCGCTTGAAACGCCTTCCAAGAAAATCCAACAGAGACCACAAAAAGATATCATGCACTCCATCTTCATCTGAGGCAGTAAAACCTCTTTCCATCCGCTATGGAGCAGTCGTTAAATTCCCCTCTTCTTTTTCTCTGATCCTCCACACAGCCACGTACATAGCGTCCTCTTCTAGCTTCAAGTCCTCTTATTAAGTCGTTTCCTTTTCCTTTTTGCCTCACACTGACTGCGCTAAATCTTGCTGGTTGATCCTTCCCCTGACGTATAAAAATCTTCTTGTCACCCCACACGACAAGACGGGGCGAGAGGAAGTAATTCTGATTTCCCTCCAGAATTGTGCATGCTTTTTTTTTCTCTAGTGAGCTGCCAGCCACCAAATATTCCAGAGCCCTCGAGAGATCCAGCTGCCTCCCCTTTCTCATGCAGAACTGCGGATTGTCTTTCCTCTTTCAATCAGAACTATACTTCTCATGCAAATCTGCCAGAGAACTTGTCCGCCACTCAAAACATATGAACATATGCTGCCTCCTCCTCATTACTATATTTGCGTCTGTATGAGTTCGTTTTTTATTTACATTCACGTTTTAATACACTTTATCATGGTTTGCAGTCACAAACTTTAGCGATCAATAATTTCGTAGATTCATATGGTATGAATTTTGAAACATATGATTGTACATAGGTGTCTATACACACATGAACATAGACATGAGGTTTTCACCATAATTAAAGTAGTCCTCCTTCAGTTGTGTGCATCCACTTTTTATGATAATCAGGTTATTGACCAATACAAATGCAACATCTAATCACCCATATTCGAGACATCGGGTAGTTGATCTTCAATCAATGACATCTAAGAACCTTGATTCGAACCATGGCATTACATGAAGAGCATAAAATCCACTGCCGATCTTGTCACCATGACTTCAATAATTTTATTAAGTAATTCGACAATTCTTATGTCAAAAATAAAGCATTGAGATATCCAGTTAGGGAGAGAGAATCTCTCCGACATCGTGTGACCTAATTTTCTACATTCATAAAGGAGATGAGGCATTTGCGAAGCGCTTAAAGTGTTTCATGGCTGTTGCTGAGGATTCAGGGCACCTGTTAGATGACACAGTGCCCTTAATTAAACAATTCAATAAGAAGAGGAAAATGGGAAGAAAATATCTTTCCTATATTGCAATGACCATCTTTTTTTTCAATGAGGAGCCCGAACCTACATCCATGGACCTACCCCATCTTGTTATTGGGGGTTTTGTAGATGACAAGAAGGAACCCCAGACAAAAGCTCTCAACTTATTAGAAGAGAGTAAAAAAATTTCCAGAGAATTTCCACAAGGATTAGTGGACAAATTAAAGGAAGCCAATACAGAGAATAGTCCACCCTCCAACTTAGAGCCCGTGGAACCCACTCTACTAGAGGTAGAGATGGAAATGTTTTCAGTTGTACTTGTCGACGGAGAGGAATTTTTGTTCCTGCACGATATTGAGAAGGGATTTGGTCTATGCCTCGACGAATGCCTTAGGTTTTTTTGCTCAACCTCGGATGTTCCCATGGACAACATTTCTAACATTATTGAAAAGGCAACAATTCCACTTGGTGATTCAATTGCAGACACCATTGCATTTGTGTGTGAAGAGATTTTGAGCCATGCCCACCAAGATGCCACTGAAGAAGATCTGGCCGCAGCAAGGGAAAGAATTTTGGAGAAGAAGATTCCAACATCCCCTGTTGTGGAGCAAAGTGGCATGGCCCACTCATCGATTCCACTAGATGGAATGGGAAGAGGAGAGGATGAAGATAGGCTTCAAGATGTAAGTATCTAATGACATTTATGGTTGTCTGATATTCACACAAGATGTATCTATTTAATTTTATGATTGTCTATGTGCAGGAAGCAATTGAAGTGGATAAATTTGCAGCAAGGAGTGGTGGTGACCGTGTTGCCCTTGGCCATGGCTCTTCCTTGGCACATTACATTGGAAAATTGCCAAAGGAAGATTTTGTCATAATCCACAAGGACTTTTCCCCTCAAGGACACTTCATGACTTGGTGTCTGAAGGCCTTGAGCAAATTTTTGTGCCTATCTACAATAATGCAAGGGACCAATTGTATATTTCTGTTTAGGAAGTCCTTTGCCCTTACTGTCCTAGGAGTTAACTTTAGAGGAAAAATATTAGGTCAAATAGGAATAGCTTTAGGTCTTGGATTGATAGATGCCCAGTTAATATCCCAATCAGTTTTGACTTACCGATTGCCACTGTCTTTTCAGAGAAGAAAGAATGTAGTGGAGAGGCTCAAGGCCAAGAGCCAATTGTAAAAACTTTATAATACCAATTATTGTTTTTCCAATTTCCATGTGCATTGTCTTTATGTTTTTGACAATCTCTTAGCTTTTGCACACTTTAATCAGTCTTTTTCCAATCATTCTTGTTATTTTTGTTGCCCAAAATGCATGGGATGGCCTAGGAATGCAAAAGAAAGGCCTAAGTATTGCAGGGGCCCATCCCTGCGTTTATGTGGCAGGCCTTTTTTTGCATTCCTAGGCCATCCCATGCACTAGGTTCCCTATATTGGAAGTCTATGTCCCTCAATTACAATCTAGACTTGGGGAATTGTGGAATACTCTTCTTATGTGCAATAATTAGAGAAAATTTAGACTCCTCTGGTGCATATAAGCATGTAGCAATAAATAAGTACATTTGAATGTTCATCAACATTGTTTAGCTATTGGTCAGAGGGTTAGCATGAAGTGCACCCTATCTAAGGCAAATCATATGCTCCAATGTGCATGGCATGTAGTTTCATGGATTAGAAATGCAAAAAAAAAGGCCTACCACAAAAATGCGGGGATAGGCCCTGCAAAACTTTTGCAGAGCCCATCCCCGCGTTTCTGTGGCAGGCCTTTTTTTTGGCATTCTTTGGCCATTGCATGCATTATATAGCAACATCACTTACAAGAAGTACAGTAAAAAGAGTGATTAAACTATGCAAAACACTTCAAAGAGGTACTGGAAAAAGACACGTAGATACATTGGAGAAATAGACTTCAAAACATGTACACTAAGAGATAAAGACTTGGGAGAAAAAAATATAAGAAGAAAAATATTATAGTCATCATTTGGGATTTACAAAATATTCATAATTTGGGATATACAAAAATTTCTCCAAACAAGGGAGTACAAATATTTGTTAAGGGTTATTCCCTCTAATTCTTCTAGCTAGCTGCAAATCTTTAGGTTGTATTGTCACTCTCTTTGCATGGATGGCACACATGTTAGAGTCCTCCAACATTGAAATAAGATACACCTTTGCAGCTTCTTGGAGGGCTTCAATGGCTATCCCTTGGATACGAAGTCCAATGCAATAGCGTTGGATCTCTTCCTTCACAAATCTTTTAGATGACATTCGCAGAATAAGAAGCTCCACAGACTTTTGATAGTGTTGAATCTCTGCAAAGCCTCTGTTTTGCTTTCTACGCCTTTGCGGTGCTTTTGCATTTGGGGGGATGTTGGGTTGTCGTCATTGTGGTCTACGATACGGTTGATAGTTCTTTTTTCTTCTTGGAGCACGCCTAGATGGTCCTACCTCATCATTTACTTCCTTTGCCCGACCTTGCTCTCTTTCTTCATCGATTGATCTTTGTCCTTGTCCTGCGGGGAGTGTCTTGCCTCCTTGTGTTACTCGATGGTTCACGGGGATATGATCGTTGTTCCATGGTGGCTCGTTTATACTTTCTTCATCCGAGGAACTCTCTAAATTTGATGTTGTCTCCATCACAACTTGCCTCCGTCCTTGTTGTTTGGGCCTTGCCTTGAGTGGTGTCCTCACTGGGGGCTCATCATCAGATGTGGGACGGGAATAATTTATTTCTTGTGTCCCTGCACCCGAGTTTCGTCGAGAAGAGTGGCTTGTGATTCGATGCTTCTTGTGGGGTGTCATCCATGTTGGGCGCTAAGTACCTTGCACATGGCTAGGGTAGACCACATGATCCTTTCTAGCAGTCTGCTTTGTGTGTGCCATTCTCTTAGGTTGTAAAGTGATAAAATGAGGAAGGACACCTTTATTTATAGCCTTTCACTTAAGAATTGTCCTGTTCACATTTAAATGGATAAAAATTAGTTTTAAGACATTAAAAGTATATTCACAAAAACATTAAAATTTTATTTGAAGTGAAAGGAGTTATAAAAACCTTGAAAAGAATAATGCATTTTAAGAGTTTAGAAACTATTTCCAAGCAGAACCCTTGCAGACTCTTTGTGCACGCCATTGGGCATGATGTAGCGGTCTTGATGATGACCTCCACTTCTCTGTTGCAATATCATGTTGTAGCTTTTGTGTAATCTTTTCTATTCGTGACTCACATGCTTGTTCCATTAGATATTTTCTAGCGAATGTCGCACAAAAAAACCAGTTGAACATTTCTTCTAAATAGTTTGATTGGAGTAGAACACCCCCATGACGAGTGTTTTAAAAGTAAACACCTCTAGCCCTATAATGTGACTTCTCCATTCCTTGTGTACTAAAAATGTCCAGTGACCCATATCGATTCATAAAATATGCTCCATGTGCAAAAAGAATATGCTATGATCTCGTCAATAAGATATACACATGGTGTTTAAGACCAAATAAAAAAATGTAAGCAAAACTTACTATGTAATGTGTAATGCTGCTTTCTCCCTAAGATAAGATGAATGACTGTGTAAGCTCCTTCAAAGTCACTTGGAATAAGTCTCGTTGTGAAGCAGTAGTGGAAACCAAACACATCAAATGTAACAATTGATCTAATAATGGCCAAACCTTCTTTTTCTTGTTAATGAGATCAACCTGACTATCATTGTCTGTCGTAATTGAACAGAGGTCCTTCCAAAGCTCCCATTTCCCATCATCTTGACTATTCACATCTCTTTTAAAGAAACGTCTTGCCTTCTTCCCAGTCATTGAAACTTGCTGTAAAATCTCTTGAGAATCACCATACTTCTTAACAACTAAAGATACGTGGCCACCATGACAACCTATAGAATTCAAAAGATCTTCTATTTTTTGGATTGCTATTGTAGACCTCTCTAGTGGTGTCATTGCAAATGCATATTCAACATGAAGCTTCAAAAGCCTATCAAAGATCCTCATGAATGCATGCAAAGTTCAAAAGTGAACATTGACTAATGGAAATGGAATAATGGGGTTCCAATCATTGCTTATTTTATCACCAGGTGAGATCTCCCATTCCCTGCGATTCGATGAGTTTGTTTCATCAATTTCTTAAGAGTCATCAACTCTCATCAATGCGCTTTCAAGTTTAGACTCTCTCTTAGATCCTTTGTAACCTTGTGTACAATATGGGCAAGGATAGAGAGAAGATGCTCCTTGTTTACAACCGAACATGCATTTTATACTCTTAAGGTCTCCACCCAAATGCCATTCTACCTCAAAATCATCTATATCATCTACAAAAATCTTTTGCCCATGTATTTGAGAAGAGATTACTTCCATAATCCATGGAGTCCTACTAAAAATCCACAAAATAACATTGTTTGTTTCTTTGGGAACTTCTATAGCACCTAACCACCAGATATCTCTCTTTGATTGCACACTATAAGTCAAATGGGAAGTGGATCCTAAAGTTTCATCACTCATTGCATGGTCCATAACTTCATTCATACTATAAAAGTGAACCATTGCTTGTTGAAGCTTTTGAAGATCCACAAATATATTGTTGAATTTAGTGTAAGTAAATCCTTATGTAGATAGGATTTTTTATTGCTTCTTGGGAATATTTGGATGATAAACAGAGGCAGGCATAGTGTCTTCTATGAATAAATATTGTCCAATAGTACGAGTCACATACTCATTTGAAGTTTTTTTTTGATAGATACTTTATATGGGCATGGAAATATACTTTGAGAAATACCTTGTGCTTGTAAGGCTTGCCTCAGAAGGGTGTACATTGTAGTATACCCATTTCTATTGATGCCTGCTTCGTCACATGTTGCTTGCACATCTTGCACTGTGATAAGGTTTTTTAACTTCTTTGAAAACTCAGCTTTAACAACAACTCTAATACACTTTCCTCTGGATGAGTCTAAAGCAGAAGTGATTTCTTTGGTGTTTATACATCTATTCATCAGCTTGAATTGGTCTTGTGTTGTTGATGAAGCAGTTATGTCTTGAATAAACGACCTACACAATGAAAGATTCCATTACAAATCTTCATTAAAACATATAAAATTAAAACAAACACTCACCTTGTTGCATACATACATCGTTTGCATGCTCCGCCACCTATTGAAAGAGCTTCAAAGGATGACAATGCTCTTTTCCTATGTCTCATACCAAGTGGAATCTCTTTCAGCTGTTGGAGATTGGCAGTTAACTTTGAAATTGTGCTTTGCTTTGCTTCTATATCCTGTTTTTGTAAAGAAATGATTGTGCTTTCTAATGTGACCACCCTCATATGATGGAGTTGATATTGTTGGAACCAATACTTAGCACTAGCATGTGAATGTGTAGATAATTGCTTATAGTAACCTAATAGTCCAGCTTCACCCGCACCAATGAACTGAAGTAAAGTTGAGAGGTTATGGAATGTTGGATGGTAAGAAGATATTGGATCAAGAGGATATAGTGAACCATGAGTCCAAAGGTCAATACTTTTTTCTCTAGCTGCACGATGTTCATTTTGAGAATTGGAATCATTGTTGCATCGTGTATTTGGAGCAAACTCTCTAGGCACACGAACATGGATACTTGTTGATGCAGGAGCATGAGGATTTTCTACTGTGAAGTTTGTGATACATGTCAACAACATCTTTGCTAATGACGAGCAATATCAAAAACAAAGATGGAAAACTGGTTGGAAGGGACTCTAAAGCATATGTTTTACTCACAAAATATGTTTTCTTGTATGTGTATGGGTTAAAGTGTATTTTTCCACTCTGTATGGCTAAAAATGATGAAATTTGAAAAAAGTAATTATTTGGGGGAAACATAGTCACAGATTTGATGATGTGGCACTTCCTTTTGGAGGGAGTTTGAAAATTATACTTTTTCTAAAAGAAACTTCAAAAAATGGACCTAAAAAGTGAATTTTGATATATATATTAAAAAATAGGCCCTTTTGAGTTAACATACACTCAAAATGAGACTTAAAAAAAAACCCATTTTTTAATTCAAATACATGCACGAGTTTGATGATGTGGAAAGTAGATTCTCTTGCTCTCTCTCTCTAGAAGAAGAAAGAAAGAGGCCTAGTAAAGACTAAATAAAAGCCTCCTCCGGCCTACTAAAAAGTGCCCTATTAAATGCACTTTGTCCCTTAAAACAAGAACATAATTAAGCTTAATCCCTAAAAGTTAGGGATCCTTACAAGGCCCAAGCAGGGTTCTTTTTTTCCCCTAATCTCTACATGTACATATACATATACATAAACATATACATATACATATACATATGCATATACATGTACATATACATATACATATACATGTACATACACATATACATATACATATACATATACATATGCATATACATGTACATATACATGTACATATACATATACATATACATATACATATACATATGCATATACATATACATATACATATACATATACATATACATATACATATACATATACATATACATATACATATACATATACATATGCATATACATATACATATACATGTACATATACATATACATATACATATACATATACATATACATATACATATACATATACATATACATATACATATACATATATATATATATACATATTGAAGGGCTTTGGTGTGCAAAAGACGTGGAAGAAGGAGGAGATGGAGGGAGAGAGAGAAGAGAGAAGAGACGCGCGGACATGCGTGGGAGCCTCAAACCCACATAATGATCTCTCTTGAGGCAATGCTCTATATATGATGTATATATATGAATATGGGGGTAAGGTCACATGACCCTTACATCCCCAACAATCTCCCACTTAAGGGTCAATGTGACCATAAGTGGAAAAATATACAAAGAATGATGTAGGACTATACAATAATGTACAGGAAGAGTCCGGATCTCTACCCATACAGATCAGCCTACAGCAACTGCCTCGAACAAGGTGTATGCATGCACCTCAAACTGCTCTAGACTCATATCGACAAGAGTTGGGCTCACATATGACTGATGCAAGAACTCATGAAGTTCCTGCAAAGCTCCCACTCGCTCTATGCCTATGTCAATCATCAAACGACTGACAACTCTAAGTGCAAATGCTCCAATAGCAACTGCAACGTCTGGTCTTGAGCATAACAACTTGTACATCAGACTCCCAAATGCTGACGAAACATGTGCTATCCTGGCTAACCTAAGTATGCCAGCCATGCTTGTATCCAAGGCATCCAAAGCACCATCATCAAGACCAACATGTCCTGACATATCTATGTCAACATCTCGCATGAGTGAATCCAAGAATGTCTGCATGATCGCTGACTCATCAACATCTAAATCAGTCATCCTATCAACCAAGGATGTATCTAGCTGTGCATCCCGAGAGCTAATATGCTCTACTATACACTGTGTATCATGAGAGCAAACTTGCTCTACCACACCAAGTGTATGATCATGCTCTACATGAGCTAACTGCACAACATCAACACTAAGGTCAAACTGATGATCACACTCTAACTGAGTATCATCACAATGCTCTACATGAGCATCCACATCATGCTCTAAAGCATCCAACTGATCATCTGAAGTATGCTCCATAATAGCATCTATATGATCAGAATAATCATGCTCTCCATAAGCATCATGAGCATCCAAAACATCCTCTACATGTGCATCCATCTGAGCATTTGAATCTTGCCATACATATGCATCATGAATGTCAATAGACCTATATGTAGGTAGACAAAATGAGACATGACGAGTCTCACATCGCACATAAGGTTGAACTCCCACTGAGACAAGATTGTCTCTCACATGAAGTACCTGTAGTGGATACCTGTGCCCAATCCTAGCACCTCTGACAAGCATAAGCTGTCCCAACTGCAACTGAAAATGATGCTCACCAAGGAATGCATAACATCTGCTCTCCTGTAACTGGCTAACTGAAATCAAGCTCATAGGGAATGAAGGAACATAGCATACATATCTAAGTATAAGTGATGCTCCACTAGGTAGCATAAGGTGTACA
>CM035415.1:33320327-33332827 GCA_020310875.1 Ceratopteris richardii
TTGGAACTCTTACAGATCTATTGAGAGCATCGAAGGGCATTCTAAGCAAGAGTAAGTGCAAGCTTGGGAACACGCTTCCTGGGCACTCAAGAGCAACCAAGAAGGAAACAAAAGGTTGGAAATTCTCAACTCCCTTTGTCAATTCCTAGCTTAGGCTAAGAACGACTAGTGATAGGAGTAGGCCAGGGCGGCGATAGGCATTTATCAAGTTGAAGACCACCTAATACTCAAGTTCAAGCTAACGACATAATCCTTGTACGGTTGAGAACTTTAAAGGAAAAAGAACATAACGTGGAACGATCAACTTCAAGTGCAGAAATACACTCAAGTATACCTGATGACGTGATATCAGACAAGAACATAAACACGGTAATCAACTAAAAAAGAATCAAGTAACTGATACAAAAGAACTCAGCAACGAGGTTGTACTTGGGCAAATTTGGGCTATTCAATTAGGCTTATGAACCTTAGATCAAGGCGACATCTAGGGAGAGATAGACAAAGTCTTAGGTCTTCAGAGGCTAGTGTCAACCACACTACTAGGTCTTGGGCCCAGCAGCTAAGCCACCACTCGCATTACCCTAGCTCTGAGACTAGTGAATCAGAGATGTCTCAAGGCATGGACCGACCTACAGGAAGTTCAGGAGTGCCATATCTGTATAGGGCGGAAGGCCCTTGCAAGACGCAGTTGGAATACATTAGGACCAACCGATTAGGTGCTAGCATCTATGAGGACGGCCTAGGAAGGTCCGTGATCCAGATTAAAAACCCTGACCAATCCATAGGACTAGAGCACCCAGCTGTCAAGTTTGAAAACGGAGCATACTTAGACAAGGAAGGGACAATATATGTAGTCACCAGTCACCCAGATAGGACAGATGAATTTGGGAATGTGATCTCAGAAGCTGATTTAGGTGACTTGGAGCAAGGAAACATGGGTGTAGAACCTAGAACCCCCCGAGGTAAATTTGTTCTCACTAGGATTATCACACCAGAGTGGATTCCTCAAGACAACAAGAGTATAGATCTGCTTCTGAACAGAGAGACAGATGAAGCCTTTTGGAGGTATAAATCTGATCGGCCAAATGATATAGGAACAATCACGATCTATGAGTTTAAAAATCCTGATAGCCCAGGCAGAGTGACCTACTTAGATCACGCTTCAGAGAGGATCTTTGTGGTTACAGAACATGACAGGCATGCTTACACTTGGAAGGGTGAATTCGTTTTTCCCCAACTAAGATCGAACGTGTCCTATGGTCACCCTAGAGCTGGAACATCCCAAGCTCATGGAACTCAAAGAGACAGAAGTAGAGATAGGCCAGAAGTAAGCTTTGCCAACCCAGGGGGCAGAGAAAGAACGAGGACAGAAACAAATAGAGTAGAACCTGATGTACTTAGAGCTCCCAGGAATCAAAGAAATGCGGATGAGTTCCCTCTACCACGACCTAGAGAGTACACAAGGACTTTGAGACCGACTCAGCTAGTTAAGTCCATGAAGAACTACTTCGATGGCACTGGTGATCCATATGATCATGTGGCTGAGTTCAAGCAAGTCTTGAGAGCTGAACAGGTGGAAGATCTATTCACGCAGTACAATGCCTTTGGTCTAACCCTTAGGAACACAGCCCTTACGTGGTTTCAGCCATTGAATGAGAGGCAGTTCAGGAGCATAGACCAACTTCTAGAGGCATTCATTATCGAATTCTCTACAAGTGGCATAAGACATAACACTTCCTCGCTGATTCACAGCTTCAAGCAAACCCCTCAAGAAACCGTGAGACTTGCAGGAAGAAGATTTAGGCAATACCTAGAGAGATGCCCTGTCCCTGAGTTACCCACACCAGCTAAGCAAGTGGCTTTATTCTTGGATGGATTGCTAAGTACCAAATTGAGATCATACGTGTACTTGAAGGACCCTAGGACCATAGAAGAGTGTGTACGCATGTGCATTGACATCGAGGATAACCTAGGGGAAGAACTAGAGCTTTCCAAGATATACAAAGATTCAGATAGTGCCTCTAGCCTCTCGTCCTCGCAATCTACATCAATTGAGGAACTTGCAGAGAAAGTAGCTTAGAAATTAGGTGTCACTAGCAAACAGATTCCAAGATTTGTCCCAGTGAAAAGATGCTATACTTGTGGTGGTGACCACATGGATAATGTATGTCCCATTATGGCTCAACCCCAAGTAAATCCTAGTAGCAAGTACTGCACCATAGAACGAAGATACACAAATCACACAACACAAGACTGCCCATACAATAAGCAAGCCGTTAGGTAGTCATACCCTCAGCCATACCCTGAACAAGGCAGATACCAGAGTCAATACCCACCACAACAGTATACTAAACCTCAACAAAATTACCAACCGCAATATCAGGCCCAACTGAGACCCCAGCCAATGCTAGCACAACAACCACCTGCTCCTACTAATGTGATACCAGTAAAATATGCAGCGGCAGAAGAGAACCTGAATAGAGCGATAGTCCCTGTAACACCATTGCTTTCTGAAAGTGACCCGAGTGACCATAGCTTTGATTCAACACATATTGACAGCCCCCAGGCCTACTACATGCAATCTCCGGAACATGGTGAGTCCTATTACAGTCAAGAGCCAAATGAACCTAGTTGGGAGTCAGATTACACAAACGTCATGTATGCAAACCCCAACCCTAGACCTCAACCTAGGCAGGTAAGACCCCCATTCCCAAGAGGATCATGCTACAGATGTCAGGGAGATCATCTAATTCGTGATTGTCCCTTGCCTCCACCTACACAACCTCAATCAGTGACGATCCAGGGCTTTTGCCAAGAATGTGGAAAGGAGCATCTTTTACGAGATTGTCCAAAGAATCCAAGCAATATGCCAAAAATCACCCCCATTAACGTTATTGGGTTAGTGGTAGATTCCACAGGAAGTGTCACTTCCACTACACCTATACAAGTGGTCACTAGAGCCTAAGCCTTACAGCAGAACCCAGGTGTAGGCCAGGAAAAGAGCCCAGATGTTAGTGAAACAGAGAGCATGACAAAGAAAAGGACTAGAGCTTGGAGAGATAGTCATGAAAGAATGAAAAGACAATGGGCAAAAAAGATGAGTGAACTCGAGAAAAGCCTCAAAGAAACAAAGGCCAAGATAACTGAACTCACATCTCAAACTCCCTCTCACACTACCCCACCTCCACCATTCCCAACTCCATCCGACCCGCCACCTTCCAACCCGCCTCACCTAATCCCACCACTTCCAAGAGTAGGATCAGTCCTAGCAGATCCCACTCCCGAGGACCTTAATATGATGCTTAAAGCATATCAGGCCAGAATCCAAGAAGGGCCAAACGTAACTGATCATGAAAAATGTTACCCTAGAGCAGAACTAGAGCTAGAACGAACCAAAATTTGTGCCAAAATGGTGGAGTTGGCTCAAACCATGTTTGAAGCCAGTCGCCTCTTTAACATCTCTAGTTCAGCGAAGACACAGTTGCACTTTGATGGACTGTTAGAGAGAATAGAGAAGCTAATTGCACAATCAGAAAAGGAACCCGCCTCTCAACAGAAGGACAATGCAAGTGAAAGAGTAAGCCTTCCTACCCAGGAAGTATATGTGCCTAACTCTACGGAGCCAGACACATCATTTTCTATGAATCGGTTCACACCAGAATTCCTACGCGAGATTCAAGAAGACAAATGGGCTAAAGAAAGTGAAGTCCCTCCTCCCATTGAACTTGTGGATGATGCACACGACCAATTTCCACAAGACATTCCATCCATTTATGAGGAGCAGGAGAGCACCCACTCTAAGGAAAGACTAGACTTTGAGTCTAATTCTTTACAAGAATTACCCCACTTCACAGGCCCATGGGAAGCTAAGTCTACTTGTATGAGAGCACCCACGGTCATGGTACGAAATGAGGACTCAGTCATACCTAGGTACACAGAGGTAGTGAAAAACACTAAAGTACAATGTAACCTCACCTTAGAAGAGCTACTCAAAGTAAGGCCAGAGCTATGAAACATGTAGCCAAACAAGTACCAGAAATAGCCAAACCTCGTTCCCAGGTAGGATCCCAGAGAACAGTGCCAGAAATACCATTGGACAAGATAGGAGACATGAGTGAGGGCAAAGAGGGAAACACATATCTTCCCATCACCCATCAGGGATACACGACCAAGGCCATTCTAGACTCAGGCGCAGGAGTTGCAATTGCTACCACTTCCCTATGGAAGCGTTGGGGCAAGCCAACACTCAGGCCCATGAGGATGAAATTGCAAATGGCCGATGGTCACATAGAAAGACCCTTAGGCTTGCTAGAAGGAATAACTCTCACTACTTGTGGTGTAGAGTTTGAGCACACATTTGCTATATGTGACTTCAGTAAAAATCATGCCTATGAGATGATTTTGGGAAGACCATTCATGCGACAGTTGCAAGTGGTACAGGATTGGGGAACCAATTCTTTGTACCTGCAACACTTAGGTGTTATGACCAAAGTGAATCTCAAAGGTTACTCTCATAGAGATGTCCCTCCCATCCAATGGAATCCCATCCATAGAGCTAAAGATGATACGAAATCGGTGCATTCCATAGGATCAAGATCCTCATGGATGCATGAAGACACCCATTTATGGATGTGCAAAGTAGCAATAGAAGAAGAGAAGAGAGAAAAAGCCAGAGAGATAGGTGCAAAAGAAACCCATAGATCCATTCAAGACCCAGCCTATGCACCTGTAGTCTTTCCTGACGAAGAATTTGAACCCCACGGCTGGGCATAAATTTTAGCAACCATGGATGTAGCCATCAATGAAGAACAATGGACACCTCACTGTGATGAAGATGGCTATGACATTTCAGTTTTCTCCATAGAGCCAATCATGGGAGAGGCAATGTTAGAAGAGTGTGAACCTAGCCCTGATGCATTTGAGGATGCAAGTGACTCCGATCTAGAGTCAATCATTATGGACCCACCTTTTGCATCAGATGAAGAATACTTCTATGAAGTAGAATTTCAACCCCAGAGGCACGGAGAGCTTACAAATGATGTAAGGCTAGCCACGCATGTAACTCCTAAGGAAGAAGGAAAGAACAGAAAGAAGAGAGAAGTCACACAAGCAGAGGAAGAATCTTTGTTTGAGGTTCCGGAAAATTTTAAGAAGTATGAGATAGATGACAGGAGAGTCATGATCAGAATGCCTAAACGAGAGGCGCAATCGGGGGAGGCCTATGATAACAAAGAGACCACCAAGAAAATAGTAGTAGCCCTAGAAGAAGGAGAAGAGAGATGCACATACATAGGCCATGACCTGACGGAAGACGAAGAGCACGAATTGATAGCCTTGCTAAGAGAATACAGAGATGTATTCGCTTGGAGTTACAAGGATTTGAAAGGTGTGGACACTGACATATGCTCACACACTATCCCCATGATCTCAGAGCCAAACCTTCTAAGCAAAAGCCATACACTTACAATGATAATTATGCTGCTAAGATCAAAGAGGAGATAGATAGACTGGTTGAAGCTGGATTCATCTATGAAATTGAGCACACTCAGTGGGTATCCCCCATCGTTGTGGTGCCCAAGAAAAATGGAAAGCTGCAGGTATGCATTAACTTGAAGAAGGTCAATGCAGCCACAATTCGAGATAACTATCCGCTTCCTATCACAGAACATCTCTTAGAAAGAGTAGCAGGCAAGGAAGTGTACAGCTTCCTTGATGGATTTTCGGGCTAGAACCAAGTAGCCATAGCTCCAGAAGATCAGCATAAGACGGCTTTTGCTATTGAATGGGGCATTTTTGCCTTTAGAGTGATGCCATTCGGGCTTACTAATGCACCTGCTACCTTTCAAAGATTGATGTGTCACGTGTTTAAAGAGTTCCTGAGGAAGAACTTAGAAGTCTATGTGGATGATCTTTGTGCTCATTCCAACATTAGACAAACCCATATTCCTGAACTCAGACAAATCTTTGACAAATGTAGAGAATATCAAGTCTGCCTAAACCCAGAAAAGTGCGTTTTTATGGTCAGGCAAGGCAAGATTCTAGGACACATAGTGTCAAAAAATGGCATATCCACTGATGAAGAGAAGTGAGAGCCATAGCAGAGCTACCTAGGCCAAAGAATGTCAAGGAAGTACAAGCTTTCATGGGGCATTGTGGTTATTACCGACGGTTTATACACATGTATGCCATCATAGCAAAGCCTCTATATGGACTTTTGACTAATTTTGAGTGGACTGATGAATGTGAGCATTCCTTCAATGAGCTTAAACGACGATTATGTTCAGCACCAGTCTTGACCACACCAGATTGGAATAAGCCTTTTCATGTTCATGTGGATGCATCCAATTACGCTATTGGGTGTGTACTCGCACAACCTACTGGTGAAGGTAATATGGATCTTCCAATTGCCTATGCTAGTAGACAATTGAATGCAGCTGAACGAAATTATACCAATACTGAGAGAGAAGGACTAGGCATGGTATATGCAGTTAAAAAGTTTAGACATTACTTGCTTGCAAATAAGTTTAAATTTTTTACTGACCATCAGGCACTACTATATCTCGTAAACAAGCCATGCAATACAGGGAGATTAGTAAGATGGTTTCTCTTGCTGATGGAATATGATTTCGAGGTTGTGGTAAGGAAAGGGAAAACTCATTTGAGAGCAGATCATCTCTCTAGGCTCACATCTGGAGAAGCCCCACAAGGAGTGTCGGATGACCTTCCTGATGCTTACCTGTTTAATTTGGAAGTGGTGCCACAAGGGCTAAACCACTAGTGCCAGTATTGACATACGGGCCTAACCATCCAGTCATAAACACTCAAGATAGAGAGGTAGTAAAAGCCCAAAAGTATCACATCATGGCAGGAAGTATGTACAAGCACACAGATCAAGGGATCTTGGCCTGTTGTGTGGAAGAGGATGAGTACGCTAAATGGTTGCAATTAGCACATGTAGGTGCATTAGAGCAACACTACTCAAAACAACGAACCCTACAGACACTAAGGAGACTCGGAGTTCATTGGCCTACTATGGAAGCCGATGTCCAGAAGTTGTGCAAGGAATGCCCAATCTGTTGCACTAAACCACCTGTGGAACATGCCACTCTTTATCAAGTGTCCATAGTGCGAGATTGGAGTGAACCACTAGTATCCTTCTTGAGGACGAAAACATTCCCTTCCAGACATGACTCTGGCTAGGAAAAGGAGTTTAGAACAAGAAGCCCAGGATTACTCACTCATTGGTGATAATCTATACAAGCGTGGTAAAGATGGTTACCTGAGACTATGTGTCCATGAAAGTGAATATCTAAAGATCTTGGAAACTGCTCACCAAGGTGTAGCAAGAGGACACTTTGGACGAGATCGGGTGATCAAGGCCATACTATTTGCAGGCTTCTGATGGCCGACCCTTCACATGGATGCACATACCTATGTGAAACGATGTGATATCTGTCAGAGAACTCAGTATCCCATATGCAAAGATGAGATGCCACTGAAACCTATGATGGGTGGACGTGCATTCTCTAAGTGGGGAATAGACTTTGTAGGTCCTATTAATCCCCCAGCCAAGGGTTCACATGCTGAATACATCATTGTTGCGACAGACTATCTAACAAAGTGGGTAGAGGTAAAAGCTACGACAAAGAACGATGCTCAGACAACTGCTAAGTTCCTATTTGAGAATGTGTTCACAAGATACGGGCTACCTATAGAGCTAGTTAGTGATAGAGGCACTCACTTCTTGAATGAAGTTATTGAAAATATGCTCCAAGAATTCTTGGTAGTACATAAGAAGTCTGCCCCCTATCACCCTCAAGCTAATGGGCAAGCCGAAAGTACCAATAAGATCCTATGCAATGTACTGACGAAATTAGTGAACAATAAACGCTCTGATTGGGACAAACAGCTACACCATGTTGTTTGGGCATACCGAGTCGCCTACAAAACGGTACTCCAAGCCACCCCCTTTCAGATGGTATTTGGCCAAAATGCAGTGCTACCGTTGGACTTCTTAATACCTACACTGAAAGTAGCACAAGAGCATGAATGGACGGGTCATGAACTCTCCTCTAGACTTTTTGACCTTGAACGATTAGGAGAAACAAGACTGAGAGCGGCTGTAGGAATATATGCAGCTAAGAAACGACAGAAGGCATACTTTGATGCCCACGTGAAGGATAAAGGCTTGAAGGCTGGAGACTTAGTTTTAGTCTACACCTTGAAGCAACATGCGAGAAAACTGGAGAAGAGAGGCTATGGACCCATGATCATTAATAGGATCTCCACAAGTGGAGCAGTACAACTAGCCACTTTGGAAGGTGATGTTCTCCCTAGCTATATAAGCGGATGCAGGGTCAAGTTATATCAGGAACCTCTCACAGAGGAAATGCTAAGTCAACTCGATATTGCTAAGAAACGCAAAGCAGAAGAAAAGAGAATTCAAGAAGAAGCTCAAGCAGAAGCTTTAGAACGCATACAGAGAATGAAATTAAGAAGACAAGGTAGAGAGCAAACTAGGACAGATGCATATGTAGATCAAGGATATCATGTGGCTATGTGTGAAGTTTCAGGTGTCAGCTCTCATAGGATAATTGATCGACGTCCTTTTATAACCTTAGATATAGGACAAGGAAAGAGTGCAAGGACTGTAAGAGCCTTGATTGACTCAGCTACAGCCACTAGTGCTGTTAAATTGTCTTACTGTCAAGAGTTGAAATTAACTGTTAATCCTATAGAAGCATATCTCATAGGATTGGGAGGTGTGGAAACCCCTTGCATGGGCGAGGTGGAGATTCTCCTCTATATTCAAGACAAAGTAATGACAGTTAAAGTACTAGTGTGTCAAGATGAGGACCTCACTGAGCCTCTTGTCTTGGGTCAGGACTGGATCTATGATCATGTGGTCAACCTAAACCTAAGAAGTGGACTTCTTCAGGTTTGGGTAAGTCATAGTCAAATTACAGCTGAATTGGAAAATGAGGCACTCAAGGAACTAGGTAAGGCACGAACTCCTGGTCCTTCCAGGGGCGCACATGAAGTTGACAATGCTATTCTTGTCCAAAATTGTATGATGCAGAAAGAGGATTGTCTCAACAACGGAGTCAAAGATAAGACGGCACTCCCTTCTGTTCCAAAGGCCAGAGAGATGCAGCAACCAAAGGCAGATCAAATACAGAGGAACCAGAGCACTACCTACACTGGAGGCCAACAACACGTGCGAAGAAGAATATCTCAGCCGGTGAAACAAGTGTGGGTGCGGAAAGGCGAACACCCTATTGTGACCATGCCAAACCCACGCCCGAAACCTCTTATTAGTAATCAACAACACGATACTAATCAGAAGTCTTTCATAAGTTCTTCTGCGAAAGTAAAGTCTATTTGGGTACCCAAGAAGTCAATGAAGGCCAGCCCACAATCACGACAAATCTGGGTGCCTAAGGCTTGCTTGCGGGCTCAAATAGCTACACCAAGGCCACACCCGGTACAACATGTTTCACTCACTCGAACATCTGAGGCCCAGTCTTACACATCACGCATGAACACATATTCTTCCATGCACAAAAGTAGAATCACTCGTCAAGGGGCCCCTAAAAAGCCTCATTCTCAAGTAGATACTCCTATCAAACCTTCCAGAGTCTCCACAAAATCAAGATCCAAGCCCATCCATTGCATTTGGCAACCTAAAACTTGTAATAAACCCCCGGACCCTAGTTGTAAATCCATGCCCACCTACTAACTACGTCACTCTCACACTACATTCCACCTAGCTCCTAGGTCTAACCAATCACTAACTACACACACAAGCACCGAGCAATTAATAGCCTCCTAATCTTTCCCGAACCTCATGTTAATGTTGTAATGGGGACAATAACGGTTCTATCTTGTCCTTTACAATGTTAACACATGTTTCTATATTCTCACAGAATCAGGAGGCAAGAAGTAACATGGCTGATACGGCAGGAACTAGCTCCCAGGCAGGCACCAGCCCCCAAGTCGTGGACATTGAAAGTCTTCCCGTTGAGGAGGAATTGAAGGAATGCCTAGTGGCATTGAGGGCATTACACGTCTTATTTGATTAGCACCCTTACTCCGAGCAAAGACAAAAAGGGATACAGCTCCTTTGTCCTCCCATCTCTCACAAGGGGCAATGAGCTCAAGCATTTCAGATTAACTATCAACTTGGTAAGGGAAGCTCTAGATATGAAAGGTATGCACATTCCTACGGATAAAGAGACTATGGTCCCCGACAATATGAAGAACAGGAATTTGACGAAGTTAAAGGACATGGTGGCAATGACGCCTACAATCGCCATTCATTTGCGAATGGTCATGCAGCACTTTGCATTTCCTGCTCAAGAAAGGTTCACAATGCCACCTAAGAAGATATGGTTTAGTCTATACTTGCCGACGCCTTTGATTTGACAATCAACATGCCCCACTGGATTATCAACCAAATCCACTTGGCTCATCAAAGGTGGTATAAGAAACAAAAATCTGTACTGTATGGATGCTGTGCTCTTACCAGGATTGTGTATAGATGTCTCGCGTATGATGTGCCAGTGCAAAGGGCACTCATTTGGACCAGGGTACAAGAGTTTCAGTGCAGATTATCCTCCACAGGGCCACCCTCCAAGAAAATGAGAGGTGCCGTTCAGATGCCATGTGCACAACCCCGCGGTGCGACATTGACACCAGAGACAACCCCACGACTTCCAAGGTGGGTGCAACCCTTCACTATTAGATTACCAAGACACAGCACTGATGGACCAAATCTAGTGTTTCCACCTGTACCAACCGACCTAGATTCCCTCACGGATTCACTTTAGAAGACCTAACTGATGAGGAGGTAGCCAGAATCATCGAGGCTGTTAACGCGGAAGTCGAGGCAGAGCAAGCTAGTGGACAACAAACTGCTACAGACCAACCCCATCCCAGACAACCAGATATCGTCGATGTGGAGGATGAAGAAGCAGAAGGACAAGAGGAGGAACATGATGGACAATCCGAGGAAGAAGAGCAGGAATATGATCAGGAAGCTCTACAGGTACTTAAAGGTGCCCCAGCTTATACGAAGGCATTGAAGAAGCTCTATGATACCATGAACAGAGTGCAAGAGCAACATAGGCTGTCCCTAGCAGCGAGCAAGGCCCTCATGAATCAAATCCTTGAGGAGGAAGGCGTAGACGAGCAATACCGCGCCACTCTTGACATGATTTCTGAGGCTTTGGGAGTACCTGGGACGGTGCATACCGCCCTTGCACAAGCACGAAGAACGAAGCGAAGATACGGCAGACGTCCCCCTCGATCAGGAAAGTAGATGAATGTACTAGTATCAGAACCACAAGGCACATCCACAACCACGGGCACCGCACACACGGTCCACGATACTGAGAAAACCCATGTATCAAGTGCACCTCCGTCACCCTCGTTGCCACCTCTACCTCCAACTCCACCACATTCACCTCCCACAACCAATGTAACCACTACTGTCACCACCTCCGAGTCCACTACCCATACCGAAGCACAGACCGTCACTCAACCCACACAACCCACACACCCTATCTCCACTTCTTTTGTCTATACGGCCACCGAAACAGTAGTTCTAACTGCTGCCACAGAAAATCTCAACCCCCCAATCACACTTCCGGGCAGTTCGTATTCACAATTGCACACACCACTGTACACTTTCACCACTATCACCGCAACCACAATTCCAATATTCACAATCACTCCCACTACCGCATCCACCGTTGATTTTATGGACATCTCACCCACCTTAGCACCCCTCCCTCCCCCCATACCCCCAACATCTCCCATCCCCCCACCTCCCACATCACCATTTCCCAGCACCGTATCCACACTTCCATTTCCCTTCCCCTTTCCCTTCCCCTCTGCATTCAACACCCTACCCGCATCCACCCCTATCAATAATGTATTTAATAATATGTATCAGTGTATGTCGCAACTGCAACAGCACTACCAACATCTTGATAACCAACACACACGACTCTTTCGAAGCCATGAGGAACTTCAACTCCAATTCATTGATCTCGAAAAGGAAAAGCGGCTACTACAACAACAACATGCCACTTTACAAGAACAACATGAACAGTTAGTAGCCAATCCACCCCAGTCAGATGCAGAGGAAAGACAACATATGGATGAATTGCTACACTCCCAGATAACGGAGAATCTCAAACTTAGACGCAACCTGGCCCTCCTACGAAAACACATGTCTACAGCTCTCGAAGAGAATAAACGGTTGCAGAAACAGAATGAAGAGAACTTGGAAGCAGCCATGGAGGGTTCCCCGCAGGAAATCGACCTAGAAAAATTCAAGGCCATTCCCTCAGAGAATATGAAAACTCTGTTAGAAACTCATGCCGACCTCCTGGAGGCCCATGTAGCGTTAGAACGAGAAAGGGATGATCTACTTAAGCAACTGGCAACTCAGCAGGAGTCACCAAGCAAAGCCATAGCCACAGCCGACACATCCG